>OU342745.1:220931556-220967862 GCA_910589775.1 Avena eriantha
CCCCTGCACCGCTGGCACAGTGGAGCGCCGCCGGTTTGTGGTCATCACCGGCCGACCACGGCCAGCTCGCACTAGACAGCCTCAACCCATCTAGCATGTCCACTAGCCTCGTTGCACCGCTTGGTCCCCTCGTTGAGCTATAAAATGAGGCCACCTCAGCCTCCATTCCTCACACCATTCGACTCCCCACTCCTCACTGACCTTCCCCACTTCTCCCCAGAGCAAGGCGAGCACCACCGCGCCAGATTAGACCGGATTCCGCCGCTGCTGGAGGAGAAGGGCGCCGTCGACTCTGACCACCCCGAGCCCTACCGTGACCGCGCCTCGCCTCGCCGTCATCTACCAAGTCGTTTTCCCCTGTCGCCGAGCCTAGCTGGAGCCTAGGTGAGCCCCGAGAGACCCCCACCACCGCGTTAGGTTTAGCTTGTCGCCGGAGATGTTCGTCGCTGACGACGACCCTCAGCCGTAGGATTAGAATTAGATCATAGCGCCCAGATTGAAAGATACCACTTTGCGTTAGATGAGTCATTGACTAGTGGACCCCCTCTATCAGCTGCGCGCTACGCTGTGATGTGCAGTTGGGCCGGCCTGTTTAGCTTTCCCGCCCAGGCCTGGAAATTCAAATAATGTTTTTCCTTTTTAGTTCAAAGTAGCTTCTGTCCTTAGATTCAAAAATCAATTTAGAGAGTTTCACTTAACCAAATTGTATGATTCAAATTTTGCTAGAAAGGTAATTAAAATATCTATCCAAGCCAATTGGATTTAAATCATTTAGAGTTAGAGATAATCTATAGTTAATATAACAAGATAGAGACTTTTGCAACTTCAATCATTTTTCAAAAATCAACCATAATAGCTTTTGAGTTGATTGCAACTCTCAAAAATCACATTGGATAATATCTATGTGGATATGTAAAAATATTTAGGTTTGCATGCAGTACCGCCTATGTAAAAATATCTATGTGGATAAATCCTGTATGTATTTATAGACGATAGTACCGACCAAGTCTACGAGGAGGAGGAGTTCTACCCTGAAGAAGACGAAGAAAACTTCAATCACTGCACCAATCAAGGCAAGCTAAAACTAAGCAAGTTAACACTTTCCCCCTTGATAACTTAAGAAAATGCATTAGGCATGCTTTGGTTATATATTTTGATTTATACCCATCCCAAGTTTTACTTGCAAGCTTTACTTTTTACTTTACCAAAGTTTCTTTACTTTTAGTAATGTTGTGTGAGATTTTGGAAAGTAGCATAGATAGCATAAAGAGTATAAAACTAGGCCTATACTAGATGTCATTCTATGGCATGAGATTGAAGACTAGCACCCTTATTAGTGAACACTCTTAGCTTAGTGGCTAGTGCTAAGCATAAAACTTGATCACTTTAGATGGGAATACTTGGTGAAAATGCTTGTGAAAACCTTGGAATGATGAGTCATTCTATTGAAATGTTTTGACATGTGTTGAGAAACACAAATGGATTTGATGGTGAAAATGTTGAGGCATGAGCCTTAGCCCTTTATAAAAACTGATGGTTGGTTTTGGATGCGATACCATTCCAATTTTACCGTACAACCACAATACCTGAATTGGGTAAGGCTTATCCGGAAGTTTATATGCATTAGTATGGGTTCCCTCACGGAGGAGGTTTGAGCTGAGGCTACCTCTTGCTGATGCCCACCTATGTAGTGCCTAGGATGGCAGATGGCCATGGCTGGGAGGCCAAGCTCATAGGGGAGGTGCTTATACTAGAGTGTGTAAAGGAAAGGTTATGATTGATTATCCGCATACTAAGTATGATGATTCGTTATCCCTGACGGATGTATCGAATTTTGTGGTGAAAGTGTACCACCTCAATAGAGTGTCAAACAGTTCGAATAGCCGTGTCCATGGTCATGGGACAGTTGGCGTGGCCATATTGTTCCATCGTCACATGTTTTCAAAATGACTTATGAAGTGAACGATGATTTTGACTTGACCACAACAGGGTTGTGAATATGAAAACTAGGTTCCCACTTAAAGTGATTTAGAACTTTTACTTAGTTTTCTTTACTTCTGAACTCAGTTTAGATAAATCTAACTTTTTGCAAATAAACTTAGAACTTAGGATTCCTACTAGAACTACCTTACTTGTTAGTGTTAGTTTGCGAGTACTTAAAGAGTACTCATGGCTTTGTCCCTGGCTATTCTCGTGGCCAGACTATGTGGAGGACTATCAGGAAGATGGACAAATGGACGGCTACGATAACTAGGATCATCTCCCATCGTCAGCATTGCCTGTGACACTGAAGATGGAGCCCACTGCTACGCTTATTATTCCACTGCTTGTTTTTATTAAGACTGGATCATGAGATCCTTTATTTGTGAAATACCTTATTATGGTTTGTAATGGATGATGTACTGTGATATCCAATCTGTTATGTCTCGCAAAAATGGTAATCCCAAGATTGCGATGTATGGCATAATAGGCATCTGGGATTAAAAATCCGGATGTTGACAAGTTAGTATCAGAGCCATCCTGACCATAGGAGACCCTAGTTAAAATGGACGCACGAACAAAAACTTAGTTTCAAAACAAAAGAAGTGAGTATTTATGAAAACCTATTCCCACTCTTATCCTTGATTCTTTCAAAAAATCACATGTTCCTCAAAAACTCTTACATTACTACATAAAATTTGACACACTTGAGCACCTCACTAACTTACTCATCCTAAATTCTTACAGATGGAAGTTCAGTATTGCAAGTTCTACCAGTTGGGCAACGGAGGCCAACTGATCTCTGAGAGGGATGTTGATGCACTATCAAAGTACATTGAGCGCCCGCATCCGCTTCGGAGCTCAACTCAAGGATTTCCGAGGACGAGACCTGCAATGGCTGATTGTTGCAGACCTTAGAGGAAAGATGGAAGAACCCTTTTTTGAGAAGATTCAATACACCGTGTGAGAGAACAACTGGCTAGATAGATTAGCCAGGGCTATGCATGAAGCTCTTGCCCGTCTGTGTGGGAAAAACATCAACTTGATCCAGGGAACTCGCTTTGCTCATTACGCAAGGCATGATTCTACGGGAATGCCATTGGAGATGCCAAGTCACCCAGAGATGAAGCGCCAAGTGGAGAATCTTGACTTCCAATTGTACGATAGGTAGAAGGAATTGGACAATGCTCGAGCCTACGCCAACCACAACCTTGCCATTGCCGCCAAGAAGGACCAGACTCTCACCATGCTAGTCAAGGATCGTCAATCACTTCGCCGTCAACGCGAGAAGAAGGATCGCACCATCGCTTGTCTTCGCAAGAAGGTGGCCGACCTCGAGAAGACCATCCATGAGCAAGAAATCCAGCTTGAAGCAAAAGAAGAAGAGGAAGAAGGTGAAGACATCCAGGGAGATATTCACTTGTACCTTAGTGATGACAATGACTAGCTGGAGGATGATGCCATGGATTTCTACACCGATGATGATGATTCCGACTTCATTGATGATGAGTAGACACACTTGATCACTACCGTAGGAATGAGTTCTATCGGTCCCGCTATATCTTAGTTCACAGAATGGTTCTTAAAACTATCTGTTTTCCTTTTGTGTTGTGGTGTGTGTTTGTATTGTATGCTTGAAATGAATGAATGAGAAGTTGTTAGTTTGCCAAACCTGAGTCAAACTCAAAGTATACAGCTTTTGAAAACCAAACCATGAACTTTAGAACTTTCCCTCTTACCCCGTTATCTACCTCAATCTTCAGATGACACGTGGAAACCAAGGAGGAAGCAGCTCATCGTAGGACCCGATGTTGCAGATTCTGCAGATGCTAGTTTCTGACTGTGAAGCTAGTAGAGCCGAGCGCCAAGCAAACCTAGCCACTCTTCAATAGATATCTCAGATGGCCCACAATAATCAAAGCCAAGGAAATTAGGATCATCATGGATGCAAGCTTAAAAACTTTCAGAATACCAATCCCCCTATCTTCAACAAAAATCTGAGGATCGTTTAGATACTGATGACTAGCTGCAGACAATGGAGAATAATCTGGAAGTCGCAGGAGTTGACGCCAATGAGAAAGTACTGTTTGCCACCCACTATCTGGAAGGAGATGCAAGAGCCTGGTGGAATAGCACTCGTACTCTGAACCACGGTCAGATCATGACTTGGGAACCTTTCAAGATCATGTTCAGCCTCACCCATGTGCCGCAAGGTTTAGTCACAAGAATGAGAGATGAGTTCAGGGAACTAAAGCAAGGAAGGATGACGGTAGTTGAGTACCGTGACAAATTTCTATCTCTCGCTAGGTATGCACCTGATGAGATCAACACTGAAGCCGACAAGAAGGAAAGGTTCCTGAATCAATTGCATGATGAGATGCAGACTGTGTTAGTCAGCATCCATTTTGATGACCTAGAAGAGCTAGTCAACTCTGCCATCCAGATCGAAGGGAAGATAAACCAAGCAAATGACAACCGCAAGCGCCGAATGATGCACCAGACTAGGTCTCACAATAGCCAGAAGTATCGCCCCAACCTGTGGATATGCCCCAAGAAACAATAGACCCCCGATGTCTCGTCCAAGCTACCCCAATCATAGCGGAGGAAACCTGAAGTCCGGAGGAAACCACAACAACAACCCCGGGCAACTCCAACAACTTCAACCGTGCACCGCCCAAGTCCAACAACAACAACAACAATACTGCCCCAAGGACTGGAAGCAATGGCGTACCTGTTGTAGCCAAAGACAAGTCCCAGATGACTTGCTTTGAATGTGGAGTGAAGGGTCACTACTCCATCGAGTGTCCCAAGAAGCTTGCAGCCACCACCAATGTGAATGCCCCAGCTCAGCAACAACGCCGTGTTCAGCCTGGAAGGAGGATTGCCCAGGGAATTCGCTCAACCGCAACGGCCGTCTGTTCCACATGAATGCATATGAAACTCAGGAAGCGCCAAATGTCGTGCTGGGTATGTTTTCTGTTAACTTAGTACTTGCAAGAGTGTTGTTTGATTCTGGAGCATCGCACTCATTTGTTACAGAAGAATTTGCATGCACTAGTAAGATTCAACGAACAAAACTGAAGCATGTTATGATAGTTCAAATTCCTGGTTCAACCACCAAAGCTAGAAAAATTTGCAAGGATGTACCTATCAGAATCCATGGGATAGATTTTTATGCCAATCTAATAGTACTTGGAACCAAAGGTTTGGAAGTAGTACTAGGAATGGATTGGATGTCGAAACATAAAGGATTGATCGACTGTGCCAAGAAAGCCATAACGATGACCAGTAGCTTTGGAGTATTAGTAAAGCATGTATCTAAGACCTTGCCCCAACAATTCAAATGCAACAAGAGTCTAGCCCTACCAACCATTGACCAAGTCAGAGTGGTCTGTGAATACCCCGACGTATTCCCAGATGAATTGCCCGGTATGCCCCTAGATCGGGATATCGAGTTCATTATTGATTTACTTCCTAGAACTGGACCCATAGCTCACAGACCTTATAGTATGAACCCATATGAACTAGTGGAGCTGAAGAAGCAACTTGATGCTATGCTAGAGAAAGGTCTGATTCAACCAAGCGCATTGTCATGGAGATCACCTGTTCTGTTTGTGGACAAGAAAGATGGAGGTAACCGTTTGTGCACGGATTACCGGAAGCTGAATGATGTCAACATCAAGAACAAGTACCCACTGCCCAAGATAGAGGATCTGTTTGATCAGTTGACTGGTGCTAGAGTGTTCTCTAAGATTGATCTTAGGACTGGTTATCACTAACTCAAAATTCGTGCAATGGATATTCCAAAGACCGCCTTTACCACCAGATATGGATTGTATGAATATACGGTCATGTCTTTTGGATTAACCAATTCCCCCCGCTTATTTCATGAATCTCATGAATAAGATCTTTATGAATTTTCTAGATAAGTTTGTCGTTGTTTTTATCGATGATATTCTAATCTATTTCAAGTCAGACGAAGACCATGAGCAACACGTAAGAACCATCCTTGAAACCCTTAGAGAACATCAGTTGTATGCCAAGTTTAGCAAATGTGAGTTTTTGCTGAAAGAAGTAGGATTCCTCTGACATATTATGTCGACAGGAGGAGTCGCTGTCGATCCAGCCAAGATCAAAGATGCTGAAGAATGGGAATCCCCAACCACTCAAACCCAAGTCCATGCATTTCTCGGATTAGCGGGATACTACCGCAAGTTCGTTGAAGGATTTTCGAGCATCGCAAGACCGATGACCCAATTGTTGAAGAAAGACAAGAAGTTTGAATGGACGACAAATGTGAAGCAAGTTTTCAAGAGCTCAAGAAGATATTGATTTCAGCCCCAATATTGATTATGCCAGATATCAAGAAGCCTTTTGATGTGTATTATGATGCATCCAAGATTGGTCTCGGATGTGTGTTGATGCAATAAGGCAAGGTCATAGCATATCTGTCTAGACAACTGAAGCAACATGAGCAGAACTACCCTACTCATGATCTTGAACTAGCAGCTATAGTTTTAGCTTTGAAGACATGGCGTCATTACCTTATGGGTAACCGCTGCAAGATTTATTCGGATCACAAAAGTCTGAAGTATATTTTCACTCAGAAGGAGCTGAATATGAGGCAAAGGAGATGGATAGAGTTAATCAAGGATTATGACCTTGACATTCACTATCACCCCGGCAAAGACAATGTGGTAGCGGATGCTCTTAGCAGATTACCGTGTAGGTTAAACACCATGATTAAAGAAGCCCAGCCAAGTTTGCATGAGGAGTTGGAGCAGTTTAGAACTGATCTCGTTAGCAAAGGATTTTTAGCTAGCATTGAACTTCAACCCACGTTGATCTGTTAGGTCAAGGAAGCCCAGAAGGAAAATGCAAGTATCGACATAATCAAACGTCATATTGGTACAAGAAAGGTACCTGGATTCACCGAAGATGAAGAAGGAGTTTTGTGGTACAAAGGACGTATCTGTGTGCCAGCAGATTCGGAGTTGAAGCAAGTTATCATGCAAGAAGCTCATGAAACTCTTTATTCTCTCCACCCTGGAGGAACAAAGATGTATCAAGATTTGAAGGAGAAATTTTGGTGGCACAAGATGAAAAGACAAATCGGCAGCTACATAGCCAAATGTGATATCTGTCAAAGAGTCAAAGCGGAACATCAGAGACCCGCAGGACTGTTGCAACCATTGCAGATTTCAGAGGGAAATGGGATTCCGTTGGAATGGTCTTTATCACCGGTTTTCCTACTTCTAGTAGGGGAAATGACTCTATTTGTGTCATAGTTGATAGACTGTCCAAGGTATCCCACTTTATACCTATGAAGACAACCTACCAGAGTTCGAAGCTAGCAGAGTTGTACATTGCTAGAATCGTCAGTTTGCATGGAACCCCCAAGACCATAGTGTTGGATCGAGGAACCCAATTTACCTCAAGATTTTGGCAGAAAGTCCAAGAAGGATTAGGAACCATGTTGAATTTCAGCATAGCTTATCACCCGCAAACCGATGGATAGACTGAAAGAGTCAACCAGATCTTAGAAGATATGTTGAGAGCTTCTGTTCTAGAGTATGGATCAAAATGGGAAGATTGTCTACCTTTCGCAGAATTCTCATACAACAACAGTTATCAAGCCAGTTTGCAAATGGCCCCATTTGAATTTATGTATGGAAGGATGTGCCGTACCCCTTTGAATTGGTCGCAAGTAGGAGAGAGTCAGATTTTCGGACCCAACATCCTACGAGAAGTGAAAAGAGAAGGTTCACAAAGTCCGTGAGCACCTCAAGACCGCCCAATCCAGACAGAAGAGTTATGCTGACAAGAGACGTAGAGACCTGACTTTCAATGTCGGAGATCTTGTGTATCTCAAAGTGTCGCCTTTGAAGGGAATGTAGCGTTTTCAGCTAAAAGGAAAGTTAGCCCCCAGATATATTCGACCCTTCAAGATTCTGAATCGCCGAGGAGAAGTATCTTATCAGCTGGAACTGCCAGAGGATATTTCAGCCATCCATAATGTGTTCCATATCTCGTTACTTTCCAAATGCTTAGAAGTTCCGGAGAAGACCGAAGTGTTCAAGAACATCGATCACCAAGCCATTGCTATCAACAAGGATCTGACGTATCATGAAGTACCCATTTGTATATTGGAAGAAGCCTTCACAACCACCAGGACCCGGAGTATCAAGTTTCTCAAGATCCAATGGAGCAACCATACCGAAGAAGAAGCTACCTAGGAGCGAGAAGATTATATTAGGACTGAGTTCCCAGATCTCTTTAGTTCCTAGTTTTTCTTAAATCTCGGGATGAGATTTTTTTAAGGAGGGGAGGTTTGTAACACCCCAAAACTATAATCAAGGTTATCAAGTTCCTAATCACCCAATTTCGGGTAAACAAAAACTTTTATTAAGAAAAATGGATATGAATGCATGTGTGTTTGCATTAGTGTAGCATTGAGTGTATATGCCATGCTTGTTTGTTCTAAATGTTGTGAAATGGTTTAAAGGTGAATGCCACATCATCTAGACCTTTTACAAACAAAATCCAAAGAGAAAGAAATCAAATAAGATTAAATAAAGCAAATGGTCAGTTTGACCATTTTAAACCACTAGGCCACTTTAGGTATTCCTAGAGGTGAATTTTTAATAGAAGCAATTCTATTTCTTTTCACCCCTTGCTAGACCAAGTAAAAGTGTATCAAGGCCCACTTTACAAACTTACAAAAACATCTAGCAAATCCATTTAAAGGAAATTTGAAAATTGAATCAAGTGTATGTGTTAAGATCCCACTTTTTCAAAAACCTACCAAATCAATTCACCTTGACCTCTCCCAGCAAACCTAGACTCTCGAGCTTAATGCAAGTTCACTCAAAAAAATTGAATCAAAAATTCCAAACTTCATTTCATGCGGCCATTAACACAAACACTTGGCATGAACAAAGTAAGCTCTAGCCTAACTTCACTGTTCTGTACAGTGATCATCGACCAAATGGTCCCCTAGTTACTTCATGTCTCCCTAAGCCTAAACCTGCCCCAGACCAGCTCCCCCTGCACCGCTGGCATAGTGGAGCACCGCCGGTTTGTGGTCATCACCGACCGACCACGGCCAGCTCGCACCAGACAGCCCCGCGCCCATCCAGCATGTCCACTAGCCTCACGGCATCGCTCGGTCCCCCGCCTAGCTATAAAAGGAGGCCACCCCAGCCTCCATTCCTCACACCATTCGACTCCCCACTCCTCACTGACCTTCCCCACTTCTCCCTAGAGCAAGGCGAGCACCACCACGCCGGAATTGCACCGGAGTCCGCTGCTGCAGGATGAGAAGGGCATCATTGATTCCGACCACCCCGAGCCCTGCCGTGACTGGAGCCCAGGTGAGCCACGAGAGACCCCCACTGCCGCGTTAGGTTTAGCTCGTCGTCGGAGCTGTTCGTCATCGACGACGACCCTCAGCTGTTGGATTAGAATTAGATCATAACGCCCAGATTGAAAGATACTGCTTCACGTTAGATGAGTCACTGACCAGTGGACCCCCTCTGTCAGCCGCGCGTTGCGCTGCGCTGTGCAGTTGGGCCGGCCCATTTAGCTTTCCCGCCCAGGCCTGGAAATTCAAATAATGTTTTTCCTTTTTAGTTTACACTAGCTTCTGTCCCTAGATTCAAAAATCAATTCAGAGAGTTTCACTTAACCAAATTGCATGATTCAAATTTTGCTAGAAAGTTAATTAAAATATCTATCCAAGACCATTGGATTTAAATCATTTGGAGTTAGAGGTAATATATAGTAAAAATAATAAGACAGAGACTTTTGCAACTTCAAACATTTTTAAAAAATCGACCATAATAGCTTTTGAGTTGATTCCACCTCTAAAAAATCACATTGGATAATATCTATCTGGATATGTAAAAATATTTAGGTTTGCATATAGTGACATTGGACTTGTACCAAAAGAGTGCTATTAGGGCATTTCTAGTCACTTTAAATCTATTAAATAATATTCTTAAAACTTTATAAAATGTGACCCACCCCTTTAAATCACATTCCCATGTATAAGAATATGTGGTGATGGCATGTGTCAACATGATCCCATATTTTAATTGGAGAATATTAAATCTTAATTAATTTCAATGAGTAGAAATTACTTTTCTCAAATAAACTAAATAAATCTAGTCATCATTCCTGTGATGATTGTGATGATGCTAGATCATCAAGTGTGAGCCTTAGTGTGCTAAATATACTTAATTAAGTATTGTTTGGTGATTGTGTACCCTGTATTCATTTATAGACGACAGTACTGACCAAGGATACGAGGAGGAGGAGTTCTACCCCGAAGAAGACGAAGAAAACTTCAATCACTGCACCAATCAAGGCAAGCTAAAACTAAGCAAGTTAACACTTGCCCCCTTGATAACTTAAGAAAATTCATTAGGCATGCTTTGGTTATATATTTTGATTTATACCCATCCCAAGTTTTACTAGCAAGCTTTACTTTTTTAATTTACCAAAGTTTCTTTACTTTTAGTAATGTTGTGTGAGATTTTGGAAAGTAGTATAGATAGAATAAAGAGTATAAAACTAGGCATATACTAGATGTCATTCTATGGCATGAGATTGAAGACTAGCACCCTCATTAGTGAACACTCTTCGCTTAGTGGCTAGTGCTAAGCATAAAACTTGATCACTTTAGATGGGAATACTTGGTGAAAATGCTTACGAAAACCTTGGAATGATGAGTCATTCCATTGAAATGTTTTGGCATGTGTTGAGAAACACAAATGGATTTGATGGTGAAAATGTTGAGGCATGAGCCTTAGCCCTTTATAAAAATTGATGGTTGGGTTCGGATGCGATACCATTCCAATTTTACCGTACAACCACAATACCCGAATTGGGTAAGACTTAGCTAGAAGTTTATATGCATTAGTATGGGTTCCCTTGCGGTGGAGGTTTGAGCTGAGGCTACCTCTTGTTGATGTCCACCTATGCAGTGCCGAGGATGGCAGATGGCCATGGCTAGGAGGCCAAGCTCATAGGGGAGGTGCTTATACTAGAGTGTGTAAAGGAATGGTTACGATTGATTATCCGCATACTAAGTATGATTATTCGTTATCCCTTATGGATTATCGAATTTTGTAGTGAAAGTGTACCACCTCTGCAGAGTGTCAACTATTCGAATAGCCGCTTCCGCGGTCATGGACAGTTGGAGTGGCCATACTGTTCCGTCGTCAGATGTTTTCAAAATGACTTCTGGAGTGAACGATGATTTGGAATTGACCACAACATGGTTGTGAATATGAAAACTAGGTTCCCACTTAAAGTGATTTAGAACTTTTACTTAGTTTTCTTTACTTCTGAACTCAGTTTAGATAAATCTAGCTTTTTGCAAATAAACTCAGAACTTAGGATTGCTATTAGAACTGCCTTACTTGTTAGTGTTAGTTTGCGGGTACTTAAAGAGTACTCATGGCTTTGTCCCTGGCTATTCCCGTGGCCAGACTATGAGGAGGATGATGACCCACAAATATAGGGGGTGTATCGCAGTATTTTCGAGGGAAGTGAAACCCAATTTATTGATTCGACACAAGGGGAGCCAAAGAATATTTATAAGCCTTAACAACTGAGTTGTCAATTCAGCTGCACCTAGAAACTATCTTGCTCACAGCAGTTTATCAATAGCAACAGTTTTGTAGTAGCAATAGTAAAGTAACAGTAGTAGTAAAGTAAAGATAGGGGTAACAAGGGTGCCAGAACGGAGTTTCTAGTGCTATTTCGTGGAATCTGGTGGTGGCGACGGAGCGGAACTCCTTCTGTAAAAACATCGAACCTCTCATAGTTTTTAGGTCAGAAGGCAACTTATAGGCAAAGAGGGACACCGAGGGGGAGTCTGGGGCAGCCAAACAACCCCCTGGCGCAGCCTGCGCTAGTCCGTGCGGCCAGGTGGTGTGGCCTGGGCCCAGCCCCCTCCGTCTCGTATTCTGGCTCCAGGAGTCTTCTGGTGAAATAGGATTTTTGGCATATTTTCCAGGATTTTTCCTGATAGTTGATTTTCTGCACAAAAAGTAGACACCAGGGCAATTCTACTGAAAACAGCGTCACTCTGCGTTAGTTGCATCCAAATCACACAAGTTTAGAGGAGAAACAATAGCAAAAGTGTAGATACGTTTTGGACGTATCAAATCCCCCCAAGCTTAGATTATTGCTTGTCCTCAAGCAATATAAAAGAATTTTCACGAACACATTTGCTTCATATGATGTATATATTCTCAGCATGTGATCAACTACTTAGACAATTCATAATAAGGAGTATGCAACTAAGTTTACTTAATAGGCAATGCAAGCTATGAAGAGATTCCAACTCATAAATAATAAGTAGCATGAAGTATAAATGTAAGCAACATTACAATGCTCATAAAAAGGCACGATAGAGTGGTATCTTGCTTGCCTTTGATTTAAGGCACCTCTGAAGTTCAGGTGAAGACTAGAAGTAAAGATATCAAAGATACAAGCATCAAAGTCATAACACAAATAATCAAGTTTTGAGACAAGCACAAAGAATGACAACTATGCTCCCAAGAAGGTGCTCAAAGAATACGTGGAGACTCAACAAGTAAATGAAAAGGTTTTGAATAGTTTGAAAGGCTTCCAAATGCTGAAAGTATGGTACTTGTTAGCTTTGAGATCTCATTGCCCCTATCAAAGCATCTTTAAATGCTTAAGGTTAAAGAGACACAACTAAGAGGATATGCTTGACAAGTTATAAATCAAAGCCTCATGCCCCTTACTTACGAAGACCGGTCCTCATGCTACTCAACTTTAGTCACAAGTAAGCTCTTGTCATTGTAAGTATATACGTATCATAGAGAACCTCCAACGAGGTACCCCTTACACATGACACAGGAGCTATCCCATAATCAAAATGACAAGACGAGCAGACAATGAGCATCTCAACGATCTTTTTATTTACTATGTGCATAGATTTTTATTGAGGATGCTTCATAGAATGCTCATTATGGTTATGCTGCAAGTTTCCACCATGATTAGGCATGGCTTAGGCTAGCGGCCCAGGCGTTTCTCTAACATACATACAAACTCCATGATCTTACAAGTTCCACTTTTATTTCACACTGCCGGGATCCATAAGCAAAATAACATGATATCAACGAGGTACTAAGTACCAATGCAATGTTGAAAACGTTCCCCATGATACATGGTTCTGCTAACTTCAACTTATAAAGCGCAAGCATATACGCAACAAAGAAGGACGCAATGGTTCAAGTTTATTAAATGCAAGAAATTAAAGTGTGCCATCAAGTTTGTGAGAGCTTTACTAACTAACTTTCTCATAACAAACAAACATTTTACTCGGAAGAAAACAAGGCATATTGAATATGCACGAAAGTAGAAAATGATGCTAATAGGTAGGTATGGTGGACACTTTGGCAAAATTTGGTTTTAGGGAGTTGGAAACATGAGTAGAGCATACTCAGTGGAAGTGAAGGCTAGCAATAGTAAGGGAGCGACAAACGAGAGAGCAATAGCTATCATAATCATGCTTGCAACAAAACATGACTAATCATGGCATGAAAGTGATTCAAGATCCTCAAGGCAAAATAATTCATCGAGGCTTAACTAATTGTTTCAGTCATATGCATGTGTGAGCATGTGCCAAGTCAATTTAGATGAAACATTCAGAGTAGGATACCACGGTGTCATACCAAGTTATGAATAGAGTAATGCAATCAAACATTCATAAGACATTCTACAAACTATTAGCAAGCTAGAACTAATCATATGAAAGCAAGAACTATTAAGCATCCATAAATAACATACACCCTATACGAACAGACTAAGCATGCCCACAATGATGAGTATATGTACAAAAATGAAAACAAATAGAGTTCGTTACCAGCCTCTTACCACACCTCAAGTTGTGATTAATCCTCATTATTCCCCTTCACTTGTGTGGCTTGAATAATAATATGAAACCAATATCCACAGAGGACTGCTGAACCCTGCAACAAACTCACAAAACCAAAGAAGAACAACAAATATTTTTGGTGTTTTTGATTTTAAAACAAGAACCAAAAAGGAAAAACAAGCAAAGCATTTTTTGGGGGTTTTCAAATAATTCAAACAAAACAAAAAGGAAAAAACAAACCAAGGCAAAAAATAGGAAAAAGCAAACCAAAGAGAAACAATAGAAATATTTTTGGTCTTTTGTGTTTTAGAAAGCAAAAGCAAAGAAAGAACGAAAACTAAAAAGAGAACGAAACATGAATACACAAAGTACCGACGTAACATGATAAGGAGATGAGTGCGATGTCAGCGTACCTCCCCCAAGCTTAGGCTTTTGGCCTAAGTGGGTATCAATCCAGATACAGTTAAGGGTTCCAAGCAGGAGGATCATGATAGAAATGGTCGTAGTTGGGCCCGTGGGAAGAAGAAGAAGCTCCCCAATCGTAAGCAGGCTGCTGATATGAAGACTCCCCCTCATTCGAGGGCTAGACCGAATCATCCGTGACCTCCCTTCTAGTATCCTGCTCCTGTTGGGAGAGCTCTCCCAAGTACGTGTCAAGCTCTTCCTCAGTGAGGGACCATCCTTCCCTATTATCAAGGTTAAACAAAACAGGTGCAGGCAAAAGAACAACACGCTCGGACTTGCTCTTTCTCCAACTAGCTTTGAGAAAGGTTATTTTATAAGACAACTCATTCAAACTAGCCCACGAGGAAACAAATTTATGTTGTATCATGGAATTAAAATCAAGCCTTTCTATGGGGAACTGTAGGTCTAGATGATGAGGCACTAAACCATGCAATGCTAGTAAATGAGAAGTAATGAGGCCTCCACAAATTCCACCTTTCTCATGGTTAGCAGCAAGACGGAAAGCTATCAAAGCACCTAAGTTGTAAGACCTATCTCGTTTAAGAGCAGCAGAGATAAATGCTAGATCATAAGAAGATAACTTATTGGTAGTTTTCCTAGCAAGAACACACTTGGCAATAAAGTAGGCAAAGTAGCGAATGGAGGGAAGATGAATGTTACGGATTTTTTCACTCTCCTTCGAGAAGCTGCTCCCTTGGCAAATTTCTGTGTATAAATCCATGAGTGTTTCAGGTCGCTCCTCAATCCTTCCACATGATCCCCATTGAGGTACCTTAATAGCTGCACAAAAGTCATCGAGAGAAAGGTCGACAACAATATTGTAAATTTTGTAGTGGACCATGGGGTTAGGTAAAGAGTGACTAAATTGAAAGTACTGCACCACATACATTGTTAGCTTCACAAATTGACAAGGTTCATCTTCCAAAAAGTGCTCCAACCCTGCATTAGAAACCAAAGTGTGGAAATCTTGGAGAATTCCTGCAGCTCTCATGAACTCAGAGCATGGATAAATGGAAGGAAAAACTTCCTCCTCCCGGTGGACCTTCATATCCTTAGGCACCCATAGTTCATGTTGGTTTAGTTGATGCTCATTCATCTTCTATTCTAAAATTTTAAACACCTATTAAACAAGTGATTGCAAAGTGAATATAATGAAGGGTACTACTCATAGGGACTTGTAAGAGGCATAAACATGCATCAAAACTATATCTCTAAGCATCAAACAAGCTTACAAGCTCTCATAACCTGTCACCTACAGCAGCCAAATACTCAAGATATAATCCACTAAACACAAATCTACTTGGACAAGGGGAGGAGTCACATACTAGAGAACAAGTGCTCCAAATTTCAGCAACAAAGGTGGGCTGAGCAAGGAGATCGAAAAAATCGAGAGCAAGCACAGCAAGAACACGATTTTGAGCAATGAACTAGAGCTTACTCGGGAGAGAGAAGAAAGTGGCAGGTGAGAGAGTTAGTGGAGGGCCAGGGGTGGCCCACACCATGGCATGGCACCACCCAGGGCAGGCCACGCCACCAGGTAGTGAGCCTGCCTGGTGGGTCCCCTGGCACCTTCCAGGCACTCCTCTGCCTTTTTTCACGTAAAAATTTAATATGAATTTTCTGGAATTTTTCGAGACACTTTATTTTTGGGCATTTTTTAGGTATAGAAGAATGCTTTTCTGACAAACAGATTTTTTTGGAAATGATGCAATAACAAAACAAGGCTAGAACTACAGAAGTTCTAAGAAAATCTAACAAGCAAGCAACTAATCAACAAAAAGAAAACTAAACGAAAGCAAAAACTAAATGGATAGAATAGAAGTACACGGAAATAATCATAGTGAAAACATTGTTTTGTTCGATAAAATCCTTTTGTTAACAAGGTTGATCAGATCTTGTTACCAAAACAATTCCATATGAGACAAAACTTTGTATTCCACTAATGATTATGTTACCTCAACCTTGATAGCAATAGTCCCAATCATAATAGTTTCAAATTTTACTCTTGGTATGGGACAATATATTTCTCCAACTTGAATACCCTCAACATGTTCAATTGAATTCAAACCATAAGTCCTTTCAATCTTCTTGGGGAAATAGATAGTATGTTCCTTGTCATTAACATTGAAAGTCACCTTTCCTTGATTACAATTAATAACAGCTCCTGTAGTATTAAGAAAAGGTCTCCCAAGAATAATGGACATATTATCATCTTCAGGCATTTCAAGCACAACAAAATCAGTTAATATCAAGCAATTATGAGCCACTTGAACAGGTACATCATCACATATACCGACAGGAATAGTGGTAGATTTATCAGCCATTTGCCAAGATATATCAGTTGGTATTAATTTTTCTAGTTGCAGCCTCTTATAGAGAGAGAAAGGCATACCACTAACTCCAGCTCCCAAATCACACAAATCAGTTCTAACATAACTGTTCTTAATAGAGCAAGGGATAGTTGGAATCCCTGGATCTCCAAGTTTCTTTGGAACCTTACCATTAAAGGAATAATTAGTAAGCAAAGTACATATTTCTTCATTAGTGATCTTCCTTTTATTCAAGACAATATCCTTCATATACTTTGAATAAGGAGGCAATTTAATAGCATCCGTCAAAGGAATTTGCAAGAATAAGGTTTCATCCACTCACAAAACTTATTATAGTGTTCATCTTCCTTTGACTTGTGTTTCTTATCAGGGAAGGGCATAGGTTTTTGGACCCAAGGCTCTCTTTCACTACCATGTTTCTTAGCAATAAAATCTTCTTTAGTGTATTTAGTATTCTTAGTGGGCTTTTCAGGTTCTTCTTCAACTTTTTCTTCATTTGGAGCTTCATTTTCTTCATTACCACTTTTAGTTTCAGCATCAAAAATAGATATACTATTACGATCTATAGCAGGTTCAGAGGGTTCTACAACAGTTTTATGTTTCTTTTTCCTTTTCTTACGATTAGAACAACTATTTTCAGCTTGTTGAGAATCCTGCTCAATTCTTTTGGGATGCCCCTCGGGATATAGAGGATCCTGGGTAGCAGCACCACTTCTAGTTCTAATTTCATAAGTATGTTTTTCTTTAGCAGCATTAACTAGCAAGTCTTTTTGCACTTTAACGAGTTGATCTATTTAAGTTTGAACCATTTGAAAGTGTTTAACAATCATTTAACATCATTAGCGGTTCTTTCCACAATATCTTTCAACTCAACAATAGCTCTAGTGTTTTCCATTACATGATTTTGCACCCTTTTATTAAAATTATCTTGCTTAACAATAAAGATATCGAATTCTTCTAAGCATTGATCAGGAGGTTTAGAGTAAGGGATATCACCTTCATCAAAGTGTTGGAGAGAGTGTACCTCGATAGTGGATGAGTAGGGAATAGGCTTACATAATTCTTCTATAGGAGGTAAATTCTTGACATCTGCAGCTTTGATTCCCTTCTCCCTAAGACATTTCTTAACTTCCTTCATCACTTCATCATTTAATTCAATAACTCCCATCTTCTTTGATGTCAGAATAGGCACCGGAATAGCTGGTTTAGGTATAATTTTTTCAGGTATAGCTGGTTCAGGAGGAGTCCAATCTTCATAGTTCTTGCTTATTTTAGCCATTAATTCCTCAGCTTCCTTGGGAGTCCTTTTCCTGAAAACACAATTAGCACAACTATCTAGGTATGTCCTAGATTCTTCAGTTAGTCCATTATAAAATATATCAAGAAGCTCATTCTTAGGTAATGGACTTCTAGCTTGTGCATGAATCAAAGCACAAAATCTTGCCCATGATTCAGGCAATATCTCTTTTTCTCCCTATTTAAAATCAAAAAGTTCCTGCAAAATAGCATGTCTAGCACTTGGAGGAAAATATTTTTGCAGGAAAGTACTAATCAAACAATCAGGGCTATCAATAGATCCACGAGGTAAATTTCTAAACCAAGTTTTAGCTTCTCCTTTCAGTGAAAAGGGGAAAATCTTAGCAACAACGTAAGTACGCATCTTAATATCATCAGAAAACAAGCCACTCATGGTAGAAAGCTCATTCATATGTGCTACGGCACTTTCATTCTTAGCCCCACAAAAAGGTTCTTTCTCAACAATAGCTATGTAAGATAGATCGAGAGAGAAATCATAATCTTTATCTATAATGTTTATGGGAGAAGCAACAAACTTAGCAATAGGAGACAATTTGGGTCTAATAGTACGCCTCTCAAGGAGACTCTTAGCAGCGCTCCTATCATGGGTGTTTTTACATTCTTTAATAAATTCATCGGTCATATCAACATAACCATCTTCAATATCATAACTTTCACTAGACTCAGGTGAACTAACAGGTGTAGTAGTGTCTTCATTAGGAGTTTCAGTTTTTCCAGCTATAGTTCTAGTAATCGTAGCATCTAGGAAAGGACCTAATGAACCACTCTTGTCAAGCATAGTAGAAGCAGCATCATAAGTATTAGAAGTTTCAGATTCAACAGTAGTAGCAGTGTGTGTAGCATGTGTATGTGGTGGTGTAATGAGCTTACTCATAACAAATGGTGCATCAAGAGCAACAGAGGTGTTCAGAACCGTACCTCTTCTTGTAGTGGATGGTAAAATAGGAACCTTGCCATCACGAGACTTACCCATGATGGATGGATAGCAGCGAACAATAGAGAAACCAAGTGAACTTGATAAATAAAGCTATGCTCCCCGACAACGACGCTAGAAAATAGTCTTGATGACCCACAAGTATAGGGGGTGTATCGCAGTATTTTCGAGGGAAGTGAAACCCAATTTATTGATTCGACACAAGGGGAGGCAAAGAATATTTATAAGCCTTAACAACCGAGTTCTCAATTCAGCTGCACCTAGAAACAATCTTGCTCACAGCAGTTTATCAGTAGCAACAGTTTTGTAGTAGCAATAGTAAAGTAACAGCAGTAGTAAAGTAAAGACAGCAGTAACAATAGCAGTAACAGTAGGATTCGAGTGCGGTAGGCATAGGGATGGATGGACGGACGTTGCATGGACAAGACAATTCACATAGCAATCAGAACATAGGGCAATTGCAGATAAATGAGATAAAGCATCCAAGTACTATATAATCCTAGGCATGTGTTCCATATATAGTCATACGTGCTCGCAATGAGAACTTGCACAACATCTTTTGTACTTCCATCCCGTTTGCAGCAGGGCCTCAAGGGAACTACTGGCAATTAAGGTGCTCCTTTTAATAGAGCACCGGAGCAAAGCATTAACACTCCGTGAACACATGTGATCCTCACATCAAAGCCATTCCCTCCGGTTATCCTGATTTCTGTCACTTCGGGGCCATTGGTTCCGCACAACAACGTGTGTATACAACTTGCAGATAAGACCATAAACAATACTATCATAATGAATCAATAACATGTTTAGATCTGAAACCATGGAACTCGGGCCCTAGTGACAAGCATTAAGCATAACAAGTCGCAACAAAGTCGTAAAGCACTAATAGAAGATACTAGGCACCATGCCCTAACAATCTGATGCCATTACATGAACGATCTCATCCAATCCCTACCATCCCCATAGCCTACAGCGGGGGATTACTCACTCATAGATGGGGGAAACATGGATGGTCGATGGAGAAGCAATGGTGATGATGGCGATGATCTCCTCAAATTCCCCGTCCCGGCAGGGTGCCAGAATGAAGTTTCTGGTGCTGTTTCGTGGAATCTGGTGGTGGTGCCGGAGCGGAACTCCTTCTGGAAAAATGTCGAACCCCCGGAGTTTTTAAGTCAGAAGGCAACTTATAGGCGAAGAGGGAGACCGAGGGGGAGTCTGGGGCGGCCAGACCACCCCCTAGCACGGCCTAGGCTAGCCCGCGTGGCCAGGTGGTGTGGCCTGGGACCAGCCCCCCTTCGTCTCGTATTCTGGCTCCGAGAGTCTTCTGGTGAAATAGGATTTTTGGCATATTTTCCAGGATTTTTCCTTATAGTTTATTTTCTACACAAAAAGTAGACACCAGGGCAATTCTGCTAAAAACAGCGTCAGTCCGCGTTAGTTGCATCCAAATCACACAAGTTTAGAGGAGAAACAATAGCAAAAGTGTTCGGGAAAGTAGATACGTTTTGGCGTATCAGAGGACTGTCAGGAAGATGGACAACAGGACGACTATGACAACTAGGATCATCTCCCATCGTCAGCATTGCCTGTGACACTGAAGATGGAGCCCACTGCTACGCTTATTATTTTACTGCTTGTTTGTATTAAGACTGGATCATGAGATATTTTATTTGTGTAAGACCTTATTATGGTTTGTAATGGATGATGTACTGTGATATCCAATTTGTTATGTCTCGCAAAAATGGTAATCCTGGGATTGCGATGTATGGCATAACATGCATCTAGGATTAATAATCCGGGTGTTGACATGGATCCATATGTGGTTTGTGCAAAGAATATACATGCAATGACTCTGGTTGTGGTTTGTAAAAAGAACAGACATGCAATGACACTGGTGGATCCATGTGTAGTTTGTGAGAAGAAGACACATGCAATGACACTGGGTGTGGTTCATGAAAAGAACACACATCCGATGACACTGGTGTATCCTTACGTGGTTTGTGAGAAGAACAGACATGCAATGACTCTTGCTGTGGTTCATGAAAAGAACAAACATGCAATGACACTGGTGGATCCATGTGTGCTTTGTGAGAAGAACACACATGCAATGACTCTGGCTGTTGTTCATGAAGAGAACACTGATGCAATGACACTGGTGGATCCATGTGTGGTTTGTGGAAAGAACAGAAATGCAATGACTCTGGTTGTGGTTTGTGAAAAGAACACACATCCAATGAGACTGGTGGATCCATGTGCGGTTTGTGAGAATAACACACATGCAATGACTCTGGTGGATCCGTGTGTGGTTTGTGAGAAGAACACACATGCAATGAGACTGGGTGTGGATGATGAAAAGAGCATACATGCAATGACACTGGTGTATCCATGTGTGGTTTGTGAGAAGAACTCACATGCAATGACAGTGGGTGTGGTTCATGAAAAGAACATGCATCCAATGACACTGGTGGATCCATATGTGGTTCGTGGAAAGAACAGACATGCAATGACACTAGCTATGGATTGTGAAAAGAACAAACATGCAATGACTCTAGTTGTGGTTTGTGAAAAGAACACACATCTAGTGACACTGGTGGATCCATATGTGGTTTGTGGAAAGAATAGACATCCAATGACTCTAGATGTGGTTTGTGAAAAGAACAAACATATAATGACACTGGTGGATCCATGTGTGGTTTGTGAGAAGAACAAGCTTTGAGTCATTTTAGGCTCAGTTTTTCATGTAGATCAGAGATTCTACACCAAGCTTCCTTAAAACATTCTTCAATTCCTTGTTTAAAAGTGAAAATCATTTCCTCGGGTGACATAGTGATTGGAGCAAGGCTAGACATAGTGGCACTAAAGATAGGAACTAATTTTTTTCTGTTTTTCAAATAAGAAGGCAAACTTGTAAAACTAATTATTTTGTGTTTTTGAATAACAAAACAAGCAAAACTAAGAAAAAATAAAACTAAGCAAAACAGAAACAACAAAGTAAAGAGATTTGTTATGAGGGACTCCCTTGTGAAGATGTCCTTGACTCCCCGACAACGGCGCCAGAAAATCGCTTGATGGCTCCATGCACGGTGCCCAGAAAAGTGCTGGTGCGGTGTTGATGTAGAGCTCGTTTCCCTTAGTTATGAAACCAAAGTTTAATCGAACCAGTAGGAGCAAGGAAACACCCTAAAGGTCTTACTAGCTGAACTTTGGCAGGGCGCACTACCAGTGCTAGTAGCAACGTGGAGACCTTCACAACACAACCACAGAACTTTGTCCCCAAATTGCGATGAGGTTGTCAATCTCACTGTGTTTTGCGGAAAACAAAGGATTAAACGTATCGAATGGAAAGAAGTAAAAGTTTGCAGAAAGTAAACACAAAGCAGTAAACAGTTTATAGATTGTATGTAAAAGAAAAGGACCGGGATCCATAGTTCACTAGAGGTGGCTCTCCTTAAGATAGATAACATGTTGGGTGAACAAATTAAAGCGGGGCAATTGACAAACACCTAGAAAGAAATATATGCATATACTAATCATCTTGACTCCTTTGAGACTTGATTGGGCATGACAACATTATACATAGACCGCCATCCAACTGCATCTATGACTAATAATCCACCTTCAGGTTATCATCCGAACCCCCTCCAGTATTAAGTTGCAAGCAAAAGATTATTAATTTACGAACTTCGTGTAAAGTAAACAATACGATTGTTCTATGAACAAAGGATTGTTGTTTTCTCCCTAGTAGCAAAAGCACATCTAGTACCTTAGAGATTTCTGTCACTTCCCCAGATTACCAGAGGCATGAACCCACTATCGAGCATAATTACTAACTCTTGGAGTTGCTAGCATCTACTTGGCCAAGATAGCTACTAACAACAGAAAGCATGCAAGATCACAAATAACAAAGACATGATAGAATCAATAATCAATCTGAAATAGTATCTCAATATCCATCGCATCCCCGCAAACACAACATGCAGAATTACAAATAGATGATCTTGATCATGAACGGAGCTCACAAGATCCAAACATGAAAGCACAAAGGAGGAGAACCAGCCATCTAGCTACTACATGGATCCGTAGTCCAAGGATGAACTACTCACACATCACACCGGAGGCTTGCATGGTGATGAAGAAGGCCTCCAGGGTGAATTCCCCTCTCCGACAGGGTGCCGGGAAGAGCTTCAGATCCCTCCCGATCTAGGGATGGAGATGACGGTCGCTACAGACTCTTTCGTGGATTTTTGATCGGGTACTTAGGGTTTTCGTCTTGAGGGCAATATATAGGCGGAAGGAGAGGATGAGGGGGTGCCGGGAGCGTCCACACCACCCCCTGGCGCGGGCCAGGCCTGGCCGCGCGGCCAGGTGGTGTGGTGGCCCTCTGGCCCCTCTCAGTCTCGTATTCTGGCACTTGATGACTTCTGGAAAAAAGGCACTTTGGCTTTTGTCCTGTCCAATTCCGAGAATATTCATTTTATGACTTTCCTGGAACCAAAAATAGCAAAAAACAGGCAGCTAGCACTGTGGCTCTTGTTAATTGGTTAGTCCAAGAAATCATATGAAAAGTACTCCAAAGTTGGAACAAAACACAAGAAAGTGGATAAAACCAAGCATGGAACATCAAAAATTATAGATACATTTGCAATGTATCAACATCCCCAAGCTTAACTCCTCCTCGTCCTCTAGTAGGCAAGTGATAAAAAGAAAGAATAATTTTTGAGGTGACATGCACCATCAAAGACTTGATCAAAGTATTTGAAAAACATTCAAAGCTGGTATCATAGTACTTCAATCATAACATGAAAGGCAAAGTTCTAGCAATAAGCAAAGAAACTATGATGCAACATGAAAAGGCACAAACAAAAGATTCATGAATAACAATGCTTTGCAAGACGTTTGTTTGTTTCACATAAAGAAAACATAGCATAATAGTATTCAGCTTGTCCCTCAATAGAGTAGCAAATATAAATGCATAGGACACCTTCAAAGTTCATAAGAGTGACTAGATACAATAGTTTAAAACAAGCAAATCAAAGTATGCATCAATCAACTAGTCTTGGGACAATGCACATAGAACTAAGAATGGCCACTATGCTCTCAAAGTAAGTGCATAAAGATAGAAGGTGGAGACTCAATGTAATGGTGGAAGAAAAGCCTTCGTAAAAGGAAGTAGGGATTGAAGTCTCATAAAGAGCTTCCAAAAATTATGGTACTTATAGCTTTCAACTCACATTGCCCTATCATAAGCATCTTTAAGGTGATTAAGTATAAAGTGACACAACTAAGAGGATATGCTTGACAAGTTATAAACCGAAATCTCATGCCCCTTACTTATGAAAACCGATCCTCATGCTACTCAACTTCAGTCACGAGTAAGCTCTTGTCATTGTAAGTATGTGTGTATCATTAAGAACCGCCAACGGGGTACCCCTTGCACATGATACGGGAGCTTTCCCATAACCAAAATGACAAGGCAAGCAGACAATGAGCATCTCAGCGATCTTTTTATTTGCTTTTTGCATAGGTTTTTATTGAGGATGCCTCATAGAGTGCTCATTATGGTGATGCTGCAAGTTTCCACCATGATTAGGCATGGCTTAGGCTAGCGGCCCAGGTGTTTCTCTAACACACATACAAACTCCATGATCTTACAAGTTCCAATTTTATTTCACACCGCCGGGATCCGTAAGCAAAAGAACATGATATCAACGGGGTACAAAGTACAAGTGCAATGTTGAAAGCGTTCCCCATGGTACATGGTTCTGCTAATTTCAACTTATAAAGCGCAAGAATATACGCAACAAAGAAGAACCCAATGGTTCAAGTTTATTAGATGCAAAAAGTAAAGTGTGCCATCAAGTTCGTGAGAGCTTTAATCACTAGTTTTCTCATAACAAGTTTAATTCGTAAGGTAAAAAAAAGCATGAATATACTTGGAATAGCATAAGCTAGTAGGTAGGTATGGTGGACTCTTTGGAATAACTTGGTTTAGGGAGTTGGATGCATGAGTGGAACTCATACTTTGTTGTGGAGGCTACCAAAAGACTAGGAGCGACAAACTAAGAGAGCAATAATGGCCATAATCATGCAGAGCGACAAAACATCATTGATCAAAGCATAAAGTGATACTACAAGTTGAAAACTAAAGGATCATAAAGTCTATGGTGACTTGAGATAGTCATAACATGGTGTGAGCATGTGCCAATTCAACCCAAATAAAGCATCAAAGGAGAATACCACTATACTATGCTTTAATATGCTAAAACAACGCATGATTCATCCAAGGCACATTAAGAAATCTCAATTGTTTATAACAAGTCATGCTACAAATAATACTAAGCATAAAGCCAAAACAATATCAAGCATGGCACGACAAAGCATAGGCCACAGTCAAAAACAAGCTCTTTTTCCCACATAAGCATGAACATTCCTACTATTTTCCAAACCAAACCAAACTATTTGCAAACCAATATATGAAAGAGGGGGTCCAACCAATTTATTCAGAAAACTAAGCAAACTAAAGCAAACTAAAAACCAAAACAAAAACGAAAAAGAAGACGCTCCAAGAACAACACAACTGTGCATGAAACAATAAAAATGAAGCGTTTGGAAGAAACCTGGGATTTTTATTGATGAAGAAGGGGATGCCTTGGGCATCCCCAAGCTTTGACGCTTGTACTTCTTGTATATTTCTTAGGGTGACACGCGTGGCATGCCCAAGCTTGAGCTTTAGTCCATTCCTCATCTCATTACTCATTCCTTCCATACACTGAAATTTTTCCTTCATACAAAACTTCACACAATCTTTATTAGCAACATTAGTGCAGTCAAGATAAATAAGTCTTAAGGTTCAGTTATAACACCAATAAAACTTCCATTAAAATACTAGATACTGTAGCACTTCCCTCAAAAAGCTCAGTTCCCCAAAAGAACTCAAAGAGGAACCAACAAGAAGCAAATGCAGAAAATGGCAGAAATCTGTCAAAACAGACGAGCATGTAAAGACAAATTGTTTCGAAGACCTTCTGTTGCTCAAATCAAAAAGTGTTGAACTAACGAAAGTTAGATAAGAAGCTGGGTCAGAAGCACAAAAAGTTTCAGCTCAATACGGCATACAGAGCTCTCTCACGAATTTTTATGGTGAAGCACAGAAATCTGTTTCGGGACAGCAACTTTCCCAATCATTACTTCTCTCTCATTAGAGGTTACTCTTGGCACAAAAAGCAAATAAAAAGGATAAGGAGCGGTTATTACAGAGGTAATAACTTCCAAGACTCATCTAAAACTTTTGTGTTATCTCCCAATAAGTACTTTTCTTTAACGCCTTTAAGTTAGGCATAAGAAGCAAGAAAAAGAATCAAGTGTTCTCAAATGAAGAAGCATTAAAACCAAATTTCTTTCCCTTACCTCTCTTATTTTTATTCTTAACCTTGGGGAAATATGATTGTTTGGTGGAGAAGAAAGGTGCATGGTCCCCTTTCCTACATCTATTATTGCTCCAAGGAGTTCTAATAGGGACCTTCCAAGTGTAATTTGTCCTTTTCCTGCACATTCAATAACAAGATAATCAATAGAAATCGTTTTACCAAGGACCTTTGTAAACACTCCTTCAGCTATTCCAAGAGGTAATATGGTAGTATTATTAGCAAAAGATATTTATTTTCCTCCTTCAGTGAGCCCCCAAGTATTCAGAGATTTATAAATATCTTTGGGCATAAGACAAAATCCAGACATGATATCACAGCGAGCTTGAAAGGTTTCCGTGTTCATCTCAATCTTTACTGTAGGGAACCACTTTGATGGTTCAGAGTTTATTGGAACATAATTGTGATGCTCCCTAAGCGTATTATCGCAACTTTCTAAGCTAGTAGTACTAGTCTCAAGAGTGTTCAACCTAGCAAATATTTTTGCGAAAGAAATATCAGTTTGGCTAAGCAATTTGTAAATGAGGATCAATTTCTTTATAGCATTAATAGCATCATCCTCATTACATTCGAGGAAATATCCTCCCACAACAACATCTAAAGCATATCTATAGCAAAGAGCAATGCCAAGGTAAAAACTGCTAAGGAACAAGCTTTGAGCCATTTTAGGCTCAGTTTTTTCATGTAGATTGGAGATTCTAGACCAAGCTTCCTTAAAACCTTCCTCAATTCCTTGTTTAAAAGTGAAAATCATTTCCTCGGGTGACATAGTGATTGGAGCAAGGCTAGACATAGTGGCACTAAAGATAGGAACCAAATTTTTTGTGTTTTTCAAATAAGAAGGCAAACTTGTAAAACTATTTTTTGTGTGTTTTTGAATAACAAAACAAGCAAACAAAGCAAAAATAAAACTAAGCAAAACAGAAACAACAAAGTAAAGAGATTGGTTATGAGGGAGTCCCCTTGTGAAGATGTCCTTCACTCCCCGGCAACGACGCCAGAAAATCGCTTGATGGCTCAATGCACGGCGCCCAAAAACGTGCTGGTGCGGTGTTGATGTAGAGCTCATTGGGAACCCCAAGAGGAAGGTATGATGAGCATAGCAGCAAGTTTCCCTCAGTTATGAAACCAAGGTTTAATCGAACCAGTACGAGCAAGGAAACACCCCAAAGGTGTTACTAGCGGAGCTTTGGCACGGCGCACTACCGGTCCTAGTAGCAACGTGGAGACCTGCACAACACAACCACAAAACTTTGCCCCCAACTTGCGATGAGGTTGTCAATCTCACCGTGTTTTGCAGAAAACAAAGGATTAAACATATCGAATGGAAAGAAGTAAAAGTTTGCAGAAAGTAAACACAAAGCAGTAAACAGTTTATAGATTGTATGTAAAAGAAAAGGACCGGGATCCATAGTTCACTAGAGGTGGCTCTCCTTAAGATAGATAACATGTTGGGTGAACAAATTACAGCGGGGCAATTGACAAAAACCTAGAAATAAATATATGCATATACTAATCATCTTGACTCCTTTGAGACTTGATTGGGCATGACAACATTATACATAGACCGCCATCCAACTGCATCTATGACTAATAATCCACCTTCAGGTTATCATCCGAACCCCCTCCAGTATTAAGTTGCAAGCAACAGATTATTAATTTACGAACTTCGTGTAAAGTAAACAATATGATTGTTCTATGAACAAAGGATTGTTGTTTTCTCCCTAGTAGCAAAAGCACATCTAGTACCTTAGAGATTTCTATCACTTCCGCAGATTACCAGAGGCATGAACCCACTATCGATCATAATTACTAACTCTTGGAGTTGCTAGCATCTACTTGGCCAAGATAGCTACTAACAACAGAAAGCATGCAAGATCACAAATAACAAAGACATGATAGAATCAATAATCAATCTGAAATAGTATCTCAATATCCATCGGATCCCCGCAAACACAACATGCAGAATTACAAATAGATGATCTTGATCATGAACGGAGCTCACAAGATCTAAACATGAAAGCACAAAGGAGGATAACCAGCCATCTAGCTAGTACATGGATCCGTAGTCCAAGGATGAACTACTCACGCATCAAACCGGAGGCTTGCATGGTGATGAAGAAGGCCTCCAGGGTGAATTCCCCTCTCCGGCAGGGTGCCAGGAAGAGCTTCAGATCCCTCCGGATCTAGGGATGGAGATGACGGCGGCTACGAACTCTTTCGTGGATTTTTGATCGGGTACTTAGGGTTTTCGTCCCGAGGGCAATATATAGATGGAAGGAGAGGCCGAGGGGGTGCCGGGAGCGGCCACACCACCCCCTGGCGTGGGCCAGGCCTGGCCACGCGGCCAAGTGGTGTGGTGGCCCTCTAGCCCCTCTCCGTCTCGTATTCTGGCACTTGATGACTTCCGGAAAAATAGGCACTTTGGCTTTTGTCCCGTCTAATTCCGAGAATATTCATTTTCTGACTTTCCTGGAACCAAAAACAGCAGAAAATAGGCAGCTGGCACCTTGGCTCTTGTTAATAGGTTAGTCCAAGAAATCATATGAAAAGTACTCCAAAGTTGTAACAAAACACAAGAAAGTGGATAAAACCAAGCATGGAACATCAAAAATTATAGATACATTTCCAATGTATCAGTGGTTTGTGAGAAGAACACACATGCAATGACTCTGGTCGATCCATGTGTGGTTTGTGAGAAGAACACACATGCATTGACACTGGGTGGGGTTAATGAAAATAGCAGACATGCAATAACCCTGGTGGATCCATGTGTGGTTTTTTGAGAAGAACACACATGCAATGACAGTGGGTGTGGTTCACAAAAAGAACACTCATCCAATGACACTAGAGGATCCATATGTGGTTTGTGGAAAGAAGAGACATGGAATGACTAGTTGTGGTTTGTGGAAAGAACAGACATGCAATGACTCTAGCTGTGGTTTGTGAAAAGAACAGATATGCAATGAAACTGGTGGATCCATGTGTAATTTGTGAGAATAACACACATGCAATGACACTGGGTGTGGTTCATGAAAACAACACACATCCAATGACACTGGTGTATCCTTATGTGGTTTGTGAGAAGAACAGACATGCAATGACTCTAGTTGTGGTTCATGAAAAGAACAGACATGCAATGACACTGGTGGATCCATGTGTGGTTTGTGAGAAGAACACACATGCAATGACTATGTCTATGGGTCATGAAAATAACACACATGCAATGACACTGGTGGATCCATGTGTGGCTTGTGGAAAGAACAGACATGCAATGACTCTGGCTGTGGTTTGTGAAAAGAACACACATCCAATGACACTTGTGGATCCATGTGTGGTTTGTGAGAAGAACACACATGCAATGACTCTGGTGGATCCATGTGTGGTGTGTGAGCAGAACACACATGCAATGACACTGGGTGTGGTTAATGAAAAGAGCAGACATGCAATAACACTGGTCGATCCATGTGTGGTTTGTGAGAAGAACACAGATGCAATGACACTGGTTTGGTTCACGACAAGAACACTCATCCAATGAAACTGGTGGATCCATATGTGGTTTGTGGAAAGAACAGACATGCAATGACTCTAGTTGTGGTTTGTGAAAAGAACTGGCATACAATGACTCTAGTTGGTGTTTGTGAAAAGAACACACATCTAATGATACTGGTGGATCCATATGTGGTTTGTGGAAAGAACATACATGCAATGACTCTAGCTGTGGTTTGTGAAAAGAACAGACATGCAATGACACTGGTGGATCCATGTGTGGTTTGTGAGAATAACACAGATGCAATGACACTGGGTGTGGTTCTTGAAAAGAACACACATCTAATGACACTGATGTATCCTGATGTGGTTTGTGAGAAGAACATACATGAAATGACTCTAGTTGTGGTTCATGAAAATAACAGACGTGCAATGACACTGGTGGATCCATGTGTGGTTTGTGAGAAGAACACACATGCAATGACTCTGGCTGTGGTTCATGAAAAATAACAGACATGCAATGACACTGGTGGATCCATGTGTGGTTTGTGGAAAGAACAGACATGCAATGACTCTGGCTGTGGTTTGTGAAAAGAACACACATTCAATGACACTGGTGGATCCATGTGTGGTTCGTGAGAAGAACACACATGCAATGACTCCGGTGGATCCATGTGTGGTTTGTGAGAAGAACACACATGCAATGACACTGGGTGTGGTTAATTAAAAGAGTAGACATGCAATGACACTGGTGTATCCATGTGTGATTTGTGAGAAGAACTCACATGCAATGACACTGGGTGTGGTTCATGAAAAGAACACACATCCAATGACACTGGTGGATCCATATGTGGTTTGTGGAAAGAACAGACATGCAATGACTTTAGCTATGGTTTCTGAAAAGAATAGACATGCAATAACTCTGGTTGTGGTTTGTGAAAAGAACACACATCCAGTGACACTGGTGGATCCATATGTGGTTTGTGGAAAGAACAGGCATGCAATAACTCTAGCTGTGGTTTGCGAAAAGAACAGACATGCAATGACACTGGTGGATCCATGTGTGGTTTGTGAGAAGAACACACCTGCAATGACACTGGGTGTGTTTCATGAAAAGAACACTCATCCAATGACACTAGAGGATCCATATGTGGTTTGTGAGAAGAACAGACATGCAATGCCTCTAGCTGTGGTTCAGAAAAAGTATAGACATGCAATGACACTGGTGGATTCATGTGTGGTTTGTGAGAAGAACACACATGCCATGTCTTTGGCTGTGGTTCATGAAAAGAACACACATGCAAAGACACTGGTGGATCCATGTGTGGTTTGTGGAAAGAACAGACATGCAACGACTCTCGCTGTGGTTTGTGAAAAGAACACACATCCAAAGACACTAGTGGATCCATGTGTGGTTTGTGTGAAGAACACACATGCAATGACTCTAGTGGATCCATGTGTGGTTTGTGAGAAGAACACACATGCAATGACACTGGGTGTGGTTAATGAAAACAAAAGACATGCAATGACACTGGTGGATCCCTGTGTGGTTTGTGAGAAGAAAACACATGCAATGTCTCTGGCTCTGGTTCATGAAAAGAACACACATGCAATGACACTGGTGGATCCATGTGTGGTTTGTGGAAAGAACAAACATGCAATGACTCTAGTTGTGGTTTGTGAAAAGAACACACATCTAGTGACACTGGTGGATCCATATGTGGTTTGTGGAAAGAACAGACATGCAATAACATTGGTGGATACATGTGTGGTTTGTGAGAAGAACACACATGCAATGACACTGGGTGTGGTTCATGAAAATAACACACATCCAATGACACTAGTGTATCCTTATGTGGTTTGTGAGAAGAATAGACATGCAATGACTCTAGGTGTGGTTCATGAAAAGATCACACATGCAATGACACTGGTGGATCCATGTGTGGTTTGTGAGAAGAACACACATGCAATGACTCTAGCAGTGGTTCATGAAAAGAACACACATGCAATGACACTGGTGGATCCATGTGTGATTTGTGGAAAGAACAGATATGCAATGACTCTGGCTATGGTTTGTGAAAAGAACACACATCCAATGACACTTGTGGATCCATGTGTGGTTTGTGAGAAGAACACACATGCAATGACACTGGGTGTGGTTAATTAAAAGAGCAGACATGCAATGACACTAGTGTATCCACGTGTGGTTTGTGAGAAGAACTCACATGCAATGACACTGAGTGTGGTTCATGAAAAGAACACACATCCAATGACACTAGTGGATCCATATATGGTTCGTGGAAAGAACAGACATGCAATGACTCTAGCTGTGGTTTGTGAAAAGAACAGACATACAATGACTCTACTTGTGGTTTGTGAAAAGAACACACATCCAGTGACATTGGTGGATCCATATGTGCTTTGTGGAAAGAACAGACATGCAATGACTCTAGTTGTGGTTTGTGAAAAGAACAGACATGCAATGACACTGGTGGATCCATGTGTGGTTTGTGAGAAGAACACACCTGCAATGACACTGGGTGTGGTTCATGAAAAGAACACTCATCTAATGACACTAGTGGATCCATATGTGGTTTGTGAGATGAACAGACATGCAATGTCTCTGGCTGTGGTTCATGAAAAGAACACACATGCAATGACACTGGTGGATCCATGTGTGGTTTGTCGAAAGAACAGACATGCAATGACTCTCGCTGTGGTTTGTGAAAAAACACACATCCAATGACACTAGTGGATCCATGTGTGGTTTGTGAGAAGAACACACATGCAATGACTCTGGTGGATCCATGTGTGGTTTGTGAGAAGAAGACACATGCAATGACACTAGGTGTGGTTAATGAAAACAACAGACATGCAATGACACTGGTGGATCCATGTGTGGTTTATGAGAAGAACACACATGCAATGACAGTGGGTGTGGTTCACAAAGAGAACACTCATCCAATGACGCTGCTGGATCCATATGTGGTTTGTGGAAAGAATATACATGCCATGACTCTAGTTGTGGATTGTGAAAAGAACAGCATGCAATGACTCCAGTTGTGTTTTGTAAAAAGAACACACATCTAGTGACACTGGTGGATCCATATGTGTATTGTGGAAAGAACAGACATGCTATGACTCTAGCTGTGGTTCATGAAAAGAACACACATCCAATGACACTGGTGGATCCATGTGTGGTTTGTGAGAAGAACACACATGCAATGACTCTGGTGGATCCATGTGTGGTGTGTGAGCAGAACACACTTGCAATGACACTGGGTGTGGTTAATGAAAAGAGCAGACATGCAATGACACTGGTCGATCCATGTGTGGTTTGTGAGAAGAACACATATGCAATGACACTGGTTTGGTTCACGACAAGAACACTCATCCAATGAAACTGGTGGATCCATATGTGGTTTGTGGAAAGAACAGACATGCAATGACTCTAGTTGTGGTTTGTGAAAAGAACTGGCATACAATGACTCTAGTTGGTGTTTGTGAAAAGGACACACATCTAATGATACTGGTGGATCCATATGTGGTTTGTGGAAAGAACATACATGCAATGACTCTAGCTGTGGTTTGTGAAAAGAACAGACATGCAATGACACTGGTGGATCCATGTGTGGTTTGTGAGAATAACACACATGCAATGACACTGGGTGTGGTTCTTGAAAAGAACACACATCTAATGACACTGGTGTATCCTGATGTGGTTTGTGAGAAGAACATACATGAAATGACTCTAGTTGTGGTTCATGAAAATAACAGACGTGCAATGACACTGGTGGATCCATGTGTGGTTTGTGAGAAGAACACACATGCAATGACTCTGGCTGTGGTTCATGAAAAATAACAGACATGCAATGACACTGGTGGATCCATGTGTGGTTTGTGGAAAGAACAGACATGCAATGACTCTGGCTGTGGTTTGTGAAAAGAACACACATTCAATGACACTGGTGGATCCATGTGTGGTTCGTGAGAAGAACACACATGCAATGACTCCGGTGGATCCATGTGTGGTTTGTGAGAAGAACACACATGGAATGACACTGGGTGTGGTTAATTAAAAGAGTAGACATGCAATGACACTGGTGTATCCATGTGTGATTTGTGAGAAGAACTCACATGCAATGACACTGAGTGTGGTTCATGAAAAGAACACACATCCAATGACACTGGTGGATCCATATGTGGTTTGTGGAAAGAACAGACATGCAATGACTTTAGCTATGGTTTCGGAAAAGAATAGACATGCAATAACTCTGGTTGTGGTTTGTGAAAAGAACACACATCCAGTGACACTGGTGGATCCATATGTGGTTTGTGGAAAGAACAGGCATGCAATAACTCTAGCTGTGGTTTGCGAAAAGAACAGACATGCAATGACACTGGTGGATCCATGTGTGGTTTGTGAGAAGAACACACCTGCAATGACACTGGGTGTGTTTCATGAAAAGAACACTCATCCAATGACACTAGAGGATCCATATGTGGTTTGTGAGAAGAACAGACATGCAATGCCTCTAGCTGTGGTTCAGAAAAAGTATAGACATGCAATGACACTGGTGGATTCATGTGTGGTTTGTGAGAACACACATGCCATGTCTTTGGCTGTGGTTCATGAAAAGAACACACATGCAAAGACACTGGTGGATCCATGTGTGGTTTGTGGAAAGAACAGACATGTAACGACTCTCGCTGTGGTTTGTGAAAAGAACACACATCAAAAGACACTAGTGGATCCATGTGTGGTTTGTGTGAAGAACACACATGCAATGACTCTGGTGGATCCATATGTGGTTTGTGAGAAGAACACACATGCAATGACACTGGGTGTGGTTAATGAAAACAAAAGACATGCAATGACACTGGTGGATCCCTGTGTGGTTTGTGAGAAGAAAACACATGCAATGTCTCTGGCTCTGGTTCATGAAAAGAACACACATGCAATGACACTGGTGGATCCATGTGTGGTTTGTGGAAAGAACAAACATGCAATGACTCTTGTTGTGGTTTGTGAAAAGAACTGCATGCAATGACTCTAGTTGTGGTTTGTGAAAAGAACACACATCTAGTGACACTGGTGGATCCATATGTGGTTTGTGGAAAGAACAGACATGCAATAACATTGGTGGATACATGTGTGGTTTGTGAGAAGAACACACATGCAATGACACTGGGTGTGGTTCATGAAAATAACACACATCCAATGACACTAGTGTATCCTTATGTGGTTTGTGAGAAGAATAGACATGCAATGACTCTAGGTGTGGTTCACGAAAAGATCAAACATGCAATGACACTGGTGGATCCATGTGTGGTTTGTGAGAAGAACACACATGCAATGACTCTAGCAGTGGTTCATGAAAAGAACACACATGCAATGACACTGGTGGATCCATGTGTGATTTGTGGAAAGAACAGATATGCAATGACTCTGGCTATGGTTTGTGAAAAGAACACACATCCAATGACACTTGTGGATCCATGTGTGGTTTGTGAGAAGAACACACATGCAATGACACTGGGTGTGGTTAATTAAAAGAGCAGACATGCAATGACACTAGTGTATCCACGTGTGGTTTGTGAGAAGAACTCACATGCAATGACACTGAGTGTGGTTCATGAAAAGAACACACATCCAATGACACTAGTGGATCCATATATGGTTCGTGGAAAGAACAGACATGCAATGACTCTAGCTGTGGTTTGTGAAAAGAACAGACATACAATGACTCTACTTGTGGTTTGTGAAAAGAACACACATCCAGTGACATTGGTGGATCCATATGTGCTTTGTGGAAAGAACAGACATGCAATGACTCTAGTTGTGGTTTGTGAAAAGAACAGACATGCAATGACACTGGTGGATCCATGTGTGGTTTGTGAGAAGAACACACCTGCAATGACACTGGGTGTGGTTCATGAAAAGAACACTCATCTAATGACACTAGTGGATCCATATGTGGTTTGTGAGATGAACAGACATGCAATGTCTCTGGCTGTGGTTCATGAAAAGAACACACATGCAATGACACTGGTGGATCCATGTGTGGTTTGTCGAAAGAACAGACATGCAATGACTCTCGCTGTGGTTTGTGAAAAAACACACATCCAATGACACTAGTGGATCCATGTGTGGTTTGTGAGAAGAACACACATGCAATGACTCTGGTGGATCCATGTGTGGTTTGTGAGAAGAAGACACATGCAATGACACTAGGTGTGGTTAATGAAAACAGCAGACATGCAATGACACTGGTGGATCCATGTGTGGTTTATGAGAAGAACACACATGCAATGACAGTGGGTGTGGTTCACAAAGAGAACACTCATCCAATGACGCTGCTGGATCCATATGTGGTTTGTGGAAAGAATATACATGCCATGACTCTAGTTGTGGATTGTGAAAAGAACAGCATGCAATGACTCCAGTTG